>JBCFYV010009882.1:37997457-38012234 GCA_039000515.1 Timema cristinae
AATTAACTTATTATTATTATTTTTATTTAACATTATAGTTTCTTTCGTATCATTATGTTTAAGAGAAGTATTTCTAAATCCTGTGTGACCGCTCTAGTCTACGTTTATAGTGAATTCCTATGCTATAACTAATATTCTTTAGTCTTTTTCATTTAATCACTTTTCAAAATTAATCATTATCTAATTTCTTACCAACTATCTTTTAAATGACAACTCGTTCTTTTTACTCGTATGATTAATACTCTTAACTTTAGTAATATTTGTCAAATATTTATTTGAAAATCAACTACTGCTTGAACTCCAAAGTTGTTTTAGCAGATTTTTTTTTTCAGCCATGTATTTAATCATAAATTAAATTAGCATTGTTAATATATATAGGACTATTCATTTTATAGAATAAATTTATAGGGAAGAAAATCTATTATTTTCGTGCTCGCTATCGCACTAGTTAATAATTATTGTAAATGCCAAGTTTATTAAATATTAGATTAAAATAAATATAATCAATAACTGTTCTACATTAAAACTATTCTTTAATCATTGAAGATAGAATTTAGTTTGTAATGTAAATTATTGAAGAAATAATTCCCTTTTGAGTGTGATCGACATTTTTTGACTACAACTCAAAAGTTTTTGACTAACATTTTTAACTATCTGTCACGTTTCCGACAAAAATCAGTGTATGCAGTATTTATCTTCAGGTTTGCTGCCCTCTCTCCAGTTCAACCCTTCTTATCTAAGCCCTCCCTCTTATTCTTCTTTATTTGCCAACTAATTTGCAGCGTGTACTTGGAATTACCATTCTAATAGTTTCAAGCTGTAAGGTTTGTTTTTTTCCTAATCTCAAGGACTTATCCCTTCCATCACTCTCCCAAAACTCCACTAATATTTCCTTTTTCCTTTATCAATATCTTGTCTTGGATCTACCCAACTTTGTTGCTTGATCAATACACAGCATAACTAAGTATTTTTGAATACGTACTTAAACACCAAAACGGTGAAATTGAAATAATTTTCTCGAGATCAAATATATAAGAAAACCAGCACACCCTCGCTATAGCTTTGAGTTAATATCACCAATTTAACTGATATTTGGTCTTACAATGCTGGAATATGTTGCTTTTTCCAACAATATTCAAATATTTACACGTACCCCCAAAAGTACTGGCACGTATGCCTGGGGGTACATGTACCCCAGGTTAGGAACCACTAGTCTAAGTGATCACTTTCATGTTAGACTGGCCTGCTGATGACTGGGAGATCAAAGCTAATTCCCGGTAGGGTCTACTGGAGGGTGGGGGGGGGGGGTTCTAAATGGTATCCTATTCACTCTCCCCACGTAAATGCGGGCGCACTTCCTCTAAATTCAATCTCCCTCATCCCCAACCCAATAGCGTTATTATTACATAACCTTAAAACCCAGCAATTCAATAAACGCTTTATTTTAGTTAATACTTTGTCAATTTTAAACTGAATTGCACTTCAAAACAAAATTAATACTACAATATTAGTAAAACAGATAACACAATCAAAAATCCATGACAACATCAACACCAAATAAAATCTTGTATTAATGTTAATAACAGAACAGGGGCTGCGGTAGCTCTTTGTAAGTAGTTGGTGGATGGTAAGGGGGCTCAAATAAGAGGGAGGTCCGGGTTCCATGCTCGGTAAGATCTTAAATCATTGATGATTCCTGAAGATATTTGATGGAGGTTAATCTTTAGTGGGTAGTAATTTTAATGCCTTTGTTTGTCCTAAATTATAGTACAAACACGGATTATTATTATTATTATTATTATTATCATTATTATCGGATTTGGACGCCCTTAAAATTTATTTAGATTGTCCGTCACCTGGAAATCTTTTGGAAATTTGTTGCCTCTAAAAGATATTCTAGCTATTTCCCCAGTATATTTTTAAAATTTGGATGCCACTAGAACGGTGGTTCCCAAACTGTGGTATGCGTACCACCAGTGGTACGTACAATAATTCTCTGTGGTACACCTTGAGAAGCCGAACAAAAAAGTTAATCTAAGTCTTAAAAAAATAAGGCCTCGTTAAATCTTATAAATATATTACCAACAAGTTAACCCAAAAGGGTAACAGACTTAAAAAGTGGTTGTAGGTGTGGGACAACACTACGGTTGCTATATAGTAGTCACGCTAAGCTTATACAGGAGGCAGCCACGAGAAATGCCTCCTCTCTACTCGTCATTTTGATCTCAACTATATTTGTTGCAGAAAGACGTGCTCTGGTTTACATTTTCTTAGCACATGGTAAAAATGTATCTAGCAAATGTATAGAGCAAAGTTAGATATCATGACTATGTAAACTTTGTTATATAGCATTGCTACATGCTACATATTGTAAACTCTGCTTAAATGCAAGCTGAAACCAACATAGCAAGCTTAGTTTATGTTCACTAGTAGCACTCGCAGCTGGTAGCAGAAAACATCGGGGTGCGAGGTTTTAAAAGATTGGAATAGTTAAATCAGGCCTGTCCAATCCGCGGCCCCAAGTACATTCTGTGTGGTCCACCAGCTCAAACTGAAATACTTCAGTTTGCAGAAATAAACATAAATTGGGCTTTTGGAGCTGACAAAATTGCTCGCTAATTTCCACGAAGTTTCCAGAATTGTAAGTATAATTAATGTATGCGTGTATTTGTTAAAAATTAATACATACTCGTTCGTATTGTTACTGTATTTGGGAATTAGGTCCTATAAATTTTATCTATTGTTATGTCCTCCGGCCAGTTCCCTAATAACATCAGTCATGGAAAGGTTGGACATGTCTGGATTAAATAAAACTATTTTGAGAAGGTTCTCCTTAAAATCAACATATTTACTGAGAAACCCGTTGACTTAATAACACAGGCTTGAACTAATCACTGAAAATATTGAGAAAAGATAAAGGGTACGGTTCCTTTTATGAAAATGCAAGGCCGTAGTCAGGGGTTGGTGTTGGGGGCTCAAACCCCCTTGAAATTGTATGAACAAAATATATATGGCTTTATTTATGGTTCAAAAAATATGGGTTCAAACAATAAAGGTACAAGTAAAAATTAAGGGGCTGTGTATAATTAAAAGCATTTGAAAGAGCTTCTAGAGGTGTTTAGTATTTAGAATATTTTCTTGCCCTCAGCAGCTAGGAGGTTATGTTACTATACAAAACACATTAAGAGCACCTAGATTTGTTTAAATATTTAGTATTTTTCTAGCCTTTAGCAGTTAGGGGGTGCCTCAAATTTACAGCACTAACGATATAAATCGAGCACTAACGTAGCACAAATGATGGGCGTTTTCAAAAAGGGTTATCTCTAATATTTCTTATACAAGGTGGCCAGGGAGATATCTCCTTAGGCACCCATAATAAATCGTGAATTAGTGCCTCAAATTTACAGCACTAACGATTAAAATCGAGCAATAACTGGCACTAACGTAGCACAAACGATAGGCACTTTAAAAAACAGGGTGGCTAAAAGTGGGGTGGCCAGGGTGACACACAATCATGTTGGAATATACTAGTGGTGCTATCTATGAGCCCTATTATGAACGCTTTGAAATATGAAATGGCACTTACATTGCTTACTACAGTGTACCCACTGGCACAAGAAGACTTTTAGATAAAAAGAATCAAATATTAAGTAGTGGCACTTACAGTGGTTATCATAAACTCTCTCTCTACAAAAATGCAAGTGTATTTGATCTAAATTTAATTTGCCTCGTTCCTGTCCCATTAATATAGCTATGAGGATAGCTAAAACGGGTTTTCAGATACAGTGTAAATTTAATAATAAAAATAACTGCCTAGTCAATATCTTCTTATAGATTCTAACCACCTGAGAACGTTTAAAAAATTAATTTTGGGGTATACACTTGGCAACATCTATATAGATATAAAACGCGTACATTAATATAGCAATTTTACAACACTTTGAATTTATTTTGCTTTCTAAATTTTAAAATAATGACATTTCATTGTTTATCCAAACAGAAAACTTTGAACAAAATAACTCAGAAATGAAATTTATAAAAATAATGAATATGTTCTGCACATTAATATTCTTTGCACAATTTTATAAGAAAATTACTCGTTTATCTATTAGAGCTAGATTTCAAAATAATTTTATTACCTTTATATAGAAAACCAAACATATATGTTTAACAATATTTATTTTAAGACCTAGTACCTAGTATGTTGTCAATATTATTACTACGATTATTGACATTTTAAGAGTAATATAAACAATTTATCTTTGAAATATATTTTTTTTTATCATTAGTGGGGCTAGTAGTTCATTGGCTACATACAAATTAAGCTTCAGTATTGTCTTGTCTGGTAAGACACCGATGGGGAGGTTGAGTTTGGAACTCCAACTGGGTGCACCCCGAAGGTTAATATTAAAATAATGGCTATCCACAATTCAGCAACGTAAGTGTGGGCACATCTCCTTAAAATATACTAAGTTACTCCTTGAACGATTTGTGAAAATATGTAAATATCCCGGACGCAGTGGACCATAAGAGTTAAACATAGATGACTATGATATTTCTAGCAAATCATTAATGGTTTAAGAGGAAATGTTATTTTGAAGGAGATTATTTACTTATAATTCGGTTTTTAGCTAGACCGGTGGCATAAATGCAAACCAATTGGTGTCATATTTCTTATCAGCAAAGAGTTAGGTCTTTGACTATGTAGTAAATAATACAGAATTGTGGGTAATAAGGGCCTTTTCTCGAGAAGGTCGGTTTTTCTACCAGAATCCTACTACAAAGCGGAGTTTTAATAGGATAAAGTACTATCCATTACATACCTACTACAAAACTTCTATCATACTTCTTGTATTTATTAGAACCTAAAATTGTATATATGTGGAAACTATAATGTCTGTCATACAAAGCTCAACCAGTTATTCTAAATTACAATCTGCATTGAATTAGTTTAATAGTTTTTTCATTAATAAATAAAACAAATTACTCTAAATTTTAGGTCAAATTATGAAGAACTACCACAATTATTAATAGAAAGCAATATCATTATATGTTCAAAGTCAGAATAGAGTATATTTAAATTCAGAGTGAATCATTCAAATACAGTAATAAATCAGTGGCGTGAAAAAACTTCGTTTTAGAAGTTTAATCTGGTAACAATGAAGAGCGACAAACTATGTGGGTTGAAATACGTTCTAAAGTAACACACAAAAGAGAGTTATTTATTTGCCACACCTTACAAACATTAATAAATATCTCAGGAACTCATACAAGTGGCTTCACGGTTTATGGTGCTAGGCTCAAAATGCCTAGAATAAATTTTGTCTAGGAGGTTCGTCAAAAGGAGACCTACAAAGTTTTTAAAATTAGGAGCGAATCGGGTAAAACAAAATAAAATTATAATTCGAATAATATTTTTTTCGAAATATAATAATTAAAAAAATAATTAATTGACTAAAATATATTATATGTATTGAAAATAAAAGCTAGATTTTTTTTAGTCTACTTTAAATAATGATTGACTAGAATTACATTAAATTTCCCACCAGGTTAAAGCTCAAAGCATGACCATATATATATATATATATAAAATAAGTTTGACAAATAAAATAATCTTCCGCTATAACAAAATAAATATTTTCATTACAACATATTGATTAAATAAGTCCAATAATGATATTAAAATAGTCTCAAGATCATATTTATAGTTATTAAAAAGTATTATATATATATATATATATATATATATATATATATATAGAGAGAGAGAGAGAGAGAGAGAGAGAGAGAATATCCCAAGGGAAAATCTACTTTCAATTAATTTCAATCATCATACATGTTTGTTGATATTTTTTGTATATAATCCAACTATGGTTGTATATTCCTTTGAGAAGATGAAAGCAGATGCCCGTTTTTTGTAAGTAGATATTTTAAAAAAGTATTTTCCTTTTACAGGCGTCTTACTTTTCTTATCATGTTTTTTTTTTATTTCCCAATGTTCTGCATGTAGTCTATTCTTCTTTTTTTACATCTTGTTCATCTTTTGTATTTTATTTTTCCACCCCTTCAACATCTGGGTCCCGTGAGTTTCATTTTTAATCCACTTCATGCCTTGAATACAATTTCAAGGTGTATCGATTGGACACTTCAGAACATTCAATAAAGTTGACATTCCCTCTTTACCCTGCCCTCTCTTTAAACTAGTATAGTGTCCTTGAAATGGTGCTTGTAAGGGATGTTAGCAGCAAGTAGGGGATGTCGCTTGAAGACACTTCCTGTCCACACATCTTCCTTTGAATACCAGACTCCTATATATAATCTACTTCGACGCTGAGTTACTCCAAAATATATTGGAACCTCCTCTGTGAGCATGAGAATTAAAGGTCACAGCTCATCCAGTAAGGCTTGCTGACGACTGGAAGGCCAGAGTTTGAATCTCTGCAGGGTGTACAGAGGTTGGATTTTCCTAAATCATTTCCCAACTTTCCCATTAAAACGTAAGGACATACTTTTTTTTAATGTAAATATATGAATATTCCGGACAAGTAGTGAGTTAGACGCATTACCCACAAATATTTTGTTAGCATTTTATATTTTTCCTCTTTTGCTGCGCCACGTTTTACTTTCCATTAAGTCTGTAAGCATATCCTAAATACTGGAATTGGGATGAGGAAGGTAGAAAATAGAGGAAATTCACCACATTACACACGTAAGTGGAAATGTAGAATAAACGTTTGAAGGTGATGGTGATATCAGGGTTTGAATCCCAGCCATATATGAGGTTGTTTTTGTTAACGGTTTCACATTCAATCTACGCACAAATGCTTCCACAATTGATCTTGATATTCTAGCCGTCTCATCCCTTTTGCATTAGTGTAGTTAAAAACGTATATCCAGGACGAGTACATATAGACTTTGCAAATTAAAGGCAAAACAACTTATAACTTACTTTGTTTAAAATTAGGATATATTACTCTACATATAATTAGTTAAAAACCCCTTTCATTTATTTGCAGCTTTACATCTAGACATACCATTGCATAATGGCTTTTTACTAACTATCAAAAAAAATAATCTATACTAATTATTTAACTAAATTTTGTTTATATTGTGATTGAAAATGTGCATATAAACTAAATTTTTATAATAGTTGATATATAAAGTAGAGTTTCGTTAATCCGAACTAATTGGGACCAAGACCTATTCGGATTACAAGATTTTCGGACTAACCGAAATATTTATAATAATATAAATTAAAAATTCACTGTAATTTCTAATGGGCCCATAAATCCGTCGCGACACCAGCTGATATGATGTTCATGAGGCGGTGACGAAATGCTGCGTCAGCCAAAAGGTTCACTTAATTACGACAAAAGAGACTTACTGAGTTTATGAACATGCCAAATAAATAAATAATTGTTGTAAGTACTCTAAAATATGATATTTTCATCATTTTTGAGAGTAAAAAAAACTGGTTTAACTTAAACATTTTTTCTTTTCGCTACTTTGTACTATTACAATTTTTTTTTTAAATTGTATTTATTTTTTCTTCCGCTTTTGTTCCGATTAGCCAGATTTTTGGATTATCCTAGTTCGGATTTACTAAACTCTACTATATATATTATGTCTGACTTTGTTGTCAAAACTTTGTAAGAAAAAAAATATTAATTTGTAAATTATAACCTTTATTTTCACTAAGATAAAAAAATTAATATTCTAAAAATAATTTGGAACATATTAAAGTCGTTTTGGAAAATAAGTAATGAATTCCAACTATGTAAAATAGATAAGAATACCTTGATAAAATATATTTGTTTACCAATTTGATTATAATTAGCATTTAATTACAAAATTTTACTCAACATTTATATCTATTAATTTAATAATATGGTACTAAATAGGCCTTTAAAATAATCCACTGTAAATCACTAACCTAGGTTTGTTAGAGCTGCTAGAGGTAAAACTCCGAATAAATCTACACCCTTTTGTATGGAGGGAGATTTGGAAAACTTTTAATAAAATCATCCTCAGTTTATCCAACAGGGATTTGTGTCTCCTGATCTTTCCGTTACCGGTAGACCATATTAAATGAGAGAGTTATTCAGACCACGGGCTCACTGTCGTGGGAAATAAATAAAACTTACATTTGATTTTTTGTTTTGTGAATTTTCAGTTCTTCATAAAACTTAAATTAACGTCATTGAAATAATGTTATTAAACAAAAATAATTTGTCATTAAAGATTAAAAAGGCTGAATAAATGTTAGAAAAATAGTCGCACTCTCATAATTAGCTTTACCTAAGTAATTTATTGGGTATTCATTTTATTGAGACTTGTTTAAATTTCACGAATATAATACAACTACAAATACTACAAAAGTGAAGGACAGTTAAATTAAATACGGGAAATATGTTTATTTTTAAAATGAAGTTAGCTACTTTTTCCACTCTCTACGAGCTCTTCTAGCTCTAAATTCCCTCATTGAAATTCAAGTCATAATTAAGTTCTTTGTTATTTCTAAAGCTATACAAAAAAATTAATTCATCTGAAGCTCATTTGACTTTCGTATGTGTACCATTGAATTTAATTATTTATATAAAAGTATATTTGTATGTTTTTGGTAGACAAAAAAAAGCCAAATGTAATTTAATTATAGCAAAAAATCGTAGACTAATATGATGTCGTGTCGACTTATATGTATACTTATAGTTTTCAAATAGAAATAAAAAATTAAATATTTCTGATTTGTAACCACATTACCTCACCATTTAAACGTTAACCTAATATTGACCTTCATATGCCAGCAAAACGTAATCTTGTTTATCACTCACAGATTCAATATTAGTACTGTACATTTTAGAATTTTCTAAATAGTACAGTTATTATAGTGCAAAAATACCCTTAACCTGGGCAAAATTGCAACACAAATGATTCTTTTCGCATCTAACTCTAAAAAGTGTGTTTTATAACATACTTAAAATCCTAATTAACCCTGACCCTGGAAATCAGTCAAAATCCAAAATAGTGGCCTAATTTGTAGTCTTATCTCTCTCTAATTATATACATTTAATGTTGTGAAAAAGACAGTTTAGACATTATTATGCTTTAAATCGGTATTTATTTTGTTTCGGATTGGGCCATTTAACGCATACTCTAGATATTACTAATTACAAACCGGGAAATAAGTCAAAATTGAGGATGTTGGCTGAATTTGTCGTTTTTTCCACGTTCTGTTTATAGCTATATACACTTATTTATCCAACCAATGTTGTTAATCTAATTTAAAATATTTATTTTTGTCCACAAAGTAGTTGCAGACCATGGAACTCGCTATGGCTTACATAATTTGCAAGAAAGACACTTATGGAAAAGACAGTGTATTGTTGCATGTCAAAGGTGCAACTGCTGTCAACAAATTCAGTCAAAGTATAGCAAGTGATGTTGTAGCGGTTGAAGGTTCTAGAGTTCATATAGATTGTCAAAAAAGGTTTACTGAGAAGAGAAAATTGGGACAGCCAATAAAAAATGTTGCAAGTTCTTCAGGTGTTAATCAGAGAACCTTATAATCCAAAAACTGATTGTATTTTTTGTGGAATCCATGTAGATTTTATCAAGAAATATGGACCAACACATGAAACTCAAAAAGTTCGAACAAAGGATTATGGTGAGTCTATCAATCAATGCTGTAAAGAACAATTAGAAGAGTGGTCATTTTTGGTCAGTGGTCGAATACAATCTTTTTTTAATATCTGACCTCCATGCAGCTGATTGTGTATATCCCCAAACATGTAGCGTCAATTTCCGTACTGGAAGACGAATCCCTCAAGAATATATCAAAGAATTTTGTGCAAAGTAAGTAGGACGCCCTCAAAATGAATAACAGATCTTAGGTTTTTTGCAAATCTGCAGTTATTTATAGAATAACGATGAAGAACAGATAACGTTACAAGATATTATAGCTATCATTGAT
This sequence comes from Timema cristinae, assembly GCA_039000515.1. Lineage (NCBI taxonomy): Eukaryota > Metazoa > Arthropoda > Insecta > Phasmatodea > Timematidae > Timema > Timema cristinae. The sequence goes on from JBCFYV010009882.1 coordinate 38,007,428, forward strand.
CAGTATGTGTCAGCCAATGATCGCAGACACATGAACCTCAAGTTAATTGAACTCTTTGGATAAAGTATTATCATCTCTGGAGCTGAAGACCTAACAAATGTGGTGACTCTGCGAGAAAGTGCAGATGTAATCTTGAGACAATACTACGGGAAAAGTAAAGATGTAAATGTCACCTTACAAAAGATCCTAATTATATAAGCGGCTGCTAAAATAATCAAAAGTGACATTGAATCTGTTTGTACAACCAGTAAAGACATATATCCAGTAGGTGAAAACCTAAACACTACCGAAGGGCTAAATTATTGGCCTGACTCCCTGAGGCTTCTGATTTCAAAGATTTTCGTTTGAGAGAATAGCGATCTAAAAATAGCTTCAATTGGTCAGTCTCTCATGCAGTCTGCTCGTCCAAGATATATATCAGCACCTTTTCAAATAGGACTTGCGGTACAATTACATCATCATTTTCGTTCAATATATCTTATAGACACGCTACATGCTCTTCGCTTTTCAACATCATACGATGATGCACAGCACTTTGAGAGAAGCACAGTATTTATTTATTCCACTTCATTGTCAGTTGATGACAAATCTCATGTTGTTATTATATCAGACAATATGGATCACAATTTATGTACGTTGGATGGAAAGAACACGATTCATGTGATGGGCATCATCGCATCTGTTAAGTAATATTCACAATCATTCATTGTACAAATAAGGAGATAGCAAGATCATTTGGGGTATTTGTTATAACCAAGTATGGACGGGAAACTATTGTATTTTATGGTTATGAATCAGTGTCCACAATAAAAGACATTACCCATGTGCACCGATCAAATACAATTTTTACCCCTGTTAACTTTACTCTCGAAATGCCATTCACAGGAAAGAAGGAAATTGTTCTGTATGATAAGGGAAATAAGCAGAAAATAATTAATTTAATCACCGAAGAAATTAAAGAACATGAATGTTCAGTTATTCATGGAGTGGATGATGCTGATGTTGATATTGATTTAGCTGCAATGGAATATTCAAAACGTCAAACCACAACAGTAATCGGTGAAGATACGGATCTACTAGTATAGCTGATTTATTGGTATGAACCAGCAAATCACAAGTTGTTTCTCAGGAGTGGTAAGAAACTTTCTAAAGGTAATAAGGTTTACGATATAAATGCCATTAGATTTTCACTTGGAAATAACTTAACAAACAGTCTTTTCTTTATACATCCATATACGGGATGCGATACAACTTCTAGTATATTCCATATTGGAAAGCAATCAACCTTTATACGTGTTGTGGAAGACGAAAATTTTCGTGAGCTTGCACTATCATTCAGCTCAAACAATCTTAATCCCGATCAAGCCGAAGAAATTGGAAACAAGATAATGATACGTCTTTTTAGCGGAAACCCAGAGGACACACTTAATACATGTCGGTACAAATGCATTTTGAGGAGAGCACAAAAGTCAAAATCTTTCGATAAGACATATCACCTTCCCCAACGAAATCAGCTGTAAAATATTACAGTCTCCGTGCCTATCTGCAAATTTGTATATGGATACGAACACAATAAGACTTGAACCCCACTGAAAGGGGATGGAGTTTACGTGATAACATATATGTACCGGAAACAATGGTTTTGTCAGAAGCGCCTGAAAGTTTGTTAGGTATAATATTGTGTAGTTGCAAAACCGGCTGTGCTTCAATGAAATGCAGTTACTGGAAAAACGGCTTTGATTGTACTACTTCTTGTGGTCATTGTCAGAATACAAATTATGAAAACAGTCCACAACTGATACTAGACGATGAGATCGAAAGTGAAGACCTTGCAGATGAAGAACTGTGAAATTACATTTTTTTATATGAAGTCACAAAATTTTATTTTATTTCATAATTTAAAAAAAAGGATCTTTTGTTCCATAGTTTTTTTTTCTTTTAAGTCTGTGAAAATAAAACTTAATTTCGTGTAAAATCATTCAAATTGGTAAAATAATAAATGACTCATAATATTAATATCATGCGCCATCTTGTAATTCTAGGAACTTTTTGGGTCAAGAAAAATGGTATATTTTCAATTTTATTATATAACACACTTTAACTAAGCAAGCAGTTGTCAAAAATTGCTTTAAACATATTATAAAGTCATATTGTAATATATATTAGGTAATAATATAAAATATTCAACCATTATCTTGAATTTTGACTGATTTCCCGGGTCGGGATTGATGGGGATTTTGAGTATGTTATAAAACACACTTTTTAGAGTATAATGCAAAATCAAATTTTTGTTTTGATTTTGCACAGGTCAAAATTCATTTTTACCTTACTAAAGTATCTCAGATGACATTGGACCAACGTGATTTAAAAGTGAGTTAAGAGACATATTAGTTTTTAATCAAAGATCTCTTCATGTACTTTTTATGTTTCTGTAAGCTTTTTTGGGGATACAATCCAAAAAGAAGCTTATAAAAAGTTGATTATGTGAAGTTGAATGTATCAATACTGTAAATATAAAACGTAAGAAATTGTTAAGTAACAAAAGATTCCCAAGTCGGAATGAATTTATTGACTTAGGAGAAAATATTTTAAAATATAATAATAATTATAATATTGCATAATTATGTATTGTAAAAGGTGCTATCTAAGGGGAATGTAGTATAAGTTGTTACTTTGACGTTTGGACAGGCATAATATACATTTTTGAGAAGAGGTTTAATAATTTATATAATACTAAAATCAATAACTAATTGACGGGGTGTAAACTAAGTTCATTATACAGTCCTGTATTCGCTGTATTATACTTGCACAATGTTTTAAAACCATTTTAGAATTGCGACCCGCTTTTAAGAAGCATGATCTTTCGTGATCCACCTAGCTTTAATGGACATGAGGTGGCTAGATCTGATTTTTAAATATATTTATAATGTCTTACTACAATTAAGAATAAATTTATATGGAGTATGATACTATACAAAATTTCTCATAACAAGGAATGTGTGAATGTTGCACTGGTTTTTGCTTTCTATCAGTAACGGAAATGACGTCCACGTCGATGCGAGTAATTTTCATACGCCAGTAGTTAGAAAAAATCAGTTTATTCTAAATTATGTTTTGAATTCTAGAAATATCTAAAATCCAACTTAATATGTGTAGAAAGATTTGAAAGGGCTCAATATCCAGACATATCCAGCAAAAAGAGTTGGATACCTTTGTTGTACACACATCCAGATCTGTATCCATTTTCTGCTGTTGAAATTAATTTTTAATGAGGTGTCTCCAGACAAATCGATGTCAGTGCATGAACTCTTCTATTTTAAAATCAATTACAAAATTAATACTTTTTTAGAACTTTCCACTACCCACCCAAAATAGGCGCACAGCCCACAGTTTGTAAACCATTGCAATATATTAATATTCACAAGAATACGTTTAGAAAATATACAAAATTCGTACGACCTCATGAATAGTATCTAGTTATAGATATTAAATATGGGTCATGGTTGTATAAATTAGGGAAAAGATATGGTATAAAATTAATGGGTTATTTGACATTTAAAACAACAACCTAAATATGTTATTGTAATATTTGAAAACAAATAATGTGTACCTCAGTATTGCATCAACAACGAAAGTATGTGGTACAATCCACGTCTATGTTCAACGTTGGGGCAACCTTAATATGTTATTGTGAGATTGAAAACAGGGCTTACAGATGTTTGGTCATCGTATCACCATAACTTAGTATTATATAAAATACGTGGTTTAAAATTTATATATAAAGAATATATATTGTGAGTATTATGTAGGTTTTTCTGAGGGAAACTTACTTAAGGGTAGGTTAGTTTTCTGAATAACTAATTTTTTAAATTTTCTTTGAATCCATAATACAAAGTATGAGAATGTTGTTTGATTGTGTCGTAATATATATTTATCCTTTTAGTAAAGTTAGGACTTCTAATTAATTGTATCTTCTTATATTTGGCTTATATTAGTTTTTAACTAATACATTAATACATATTCTAGTTAAATAATGTTTGTTAAGGTCATACTGAATAAAAAAACAATTTAAATGTCAAATATAGATTAATTATTAAAAAAGGCCCTATATTAAAATTTAAAATACAACTTTTCAAGATTACAGAAGAATAGTAGAGTATGTCCCAATTTAACAGATATAGTTAGTGCTTCCATTTGTTAGACAACCATGAGACCTTTCTAATGAAATTTAGAATAATTTTTAAAGAGGTATTTGACATAATTTATAAAAACTCATTCTTATTTATCCTGAGAAACCCTTCCCAGATACCCATTGTTGTATCATTTCAGCTACTGCTTAACGTCAGAACAATCTTAATTTGTTATTTTGAGATCTACAAAATATATGTAGAGTTTTAAACTACACATCAACAATTACCCATTGTTGTACTATCTAAAATATTGTCTAATGTAAGAACAACCTTAATTTGTTATTTTGAGATCGACAATATGATGTATAAATTATTTATGACCATATCAATGATGGCACATTGTTGTTTAAGCTACGTTATTGTTTAACGTCACACGATTCATAATTTGGTTTTTAAGATAAACAACAAGATATGTTAAGGATTTATGATCATATAAACTATGACCCAGTGTTGTTTAAGTTACGTTATGGTTCAATATAAGGATAAAAATAATATGAAATTGCAAACACAAGTGTAACATGTATAAGTGTAACATTTGTATGTATTAATAGAGAATCAACTTGCTATTACTCCCCTGTCAAAAAGATTAAATATCAAAGTAAGCGATCATAATAAAT